>JAQPPZ010000013.1:0-11616 GCA_028583015.1 Wollemia nobilis
GTAGCACCCTAAAATTGATGGGTAAACCTTAAATATTACAATTACTCTAGTAAATATTCAAATTTAAATTTTATTAAGACACTTCAAACTGCTACTTACTTGTTTCCTCCTTTTACGCACCATTTTTTAGAGTTTGTTTGCTTCGTTTGATGATATCATCGCCTATCGAGATGATCTCGCCTCAGAGATCAGACAATTACGTCTTGGACTAGAGCACGTCGATTAAGTTCTTGTCCCAAAACTATTTTCTCAGTGCTTCTCTGTTCCAGCAGCGTCTCTAATCCAGGCCAAGCGTATACGTGGGTAGAGACCACCTCCCGAATTGGAATCTCCCAAGTGGGATGATCTCAACATTTCTTCTCCTCTAAGCCTATTACGACAGGCCTCTGCGCCTACCCTGGCTGAAAATGTTTATAACTTGACTTTATACACTAAAGACACTCCTAAATTACTACACTAGTTCCCTGGAATTTTGTTGCTTGGAACCTTGGTATTTTACTTTTGAACAAGCTAAGTTCGATAAAAATCCTGTTGGAAATTAAGGGCGATTACATTTGATAAGAATGGTTGAGCTGCAGTCATGTTGGTAGCCAAATTTTTTTGATTTTGCATTTCTTATCATTGTGCTTTTGCCATTGTACATTTGGAACTGAAGTACAAGTTTGTTCTTTATTACTTTGCGTTTGAGTTCTTCCACTGCTTTTGATACGTAATAAAGTCACCAATTGTCGCCGGAATCATTTTTACTTAGTACACTAATGTTTCTTATTATCATCATTTAATGTTATTGTTTATTAGCTCTCATCATTTGCCCTTTATTTATAATGGTTGTTTTTTGCATTTTGTATCTCTACTTCTCTTTTAATTTGCAAGTCTACCTTGAATTAAAGTCAAATCTAGAATGATCTTATACGATGTGACGATCCTATCAAATCGGAGAAGTGATCCTAATTTACTTAAAGTTTCAGTATCTTTCTTTCCAGCTAATTTGGATCAAGTGTGTTTTAATCTTGCTTACTTTCTCTACTTTGTCATTGCATATTCATTCATCTGCATTTCATAATAGGTAACTTGATTCATTTGTTAAACCTAAGTTTCGAATTTTTTAAGATAAACTAATGACATTAAGCGCATTAACTAGCGACGCCATTTACCATTAAAGCATTTCCCTGTGGACACACATCCATGAAAAATCATCGCAATACACCTCCCCAAAATGAGTACCTTATGAGCCTCTACGATTGAAAATTTTCGCACCATCCTTTTCCATCACTCCTTAAAGGCATGGATCCATTTGAAGGTAAGAATGCCGAAAATTTTAAATGACCATTTATTAGACGATGCCGTTAGTTAAACCTTTTGACAAATAAAAATAGAAACTTGTAAAAACATAGATGCATTTAAAATCATTTTGAAACTGCTAAATTACCCTTTTTCTCCTTATTTCGAATGATACAATCTAGAAAATATTACGTGATTTACTATAAGTGACTTTGAAAATCGATACTTATTACCATAGAAATCAATTATATGTGTGATTATGCACCTGATAGTTAAATCGCTTTCTTAGGATGAACTTGATGAAGACTATGATGTCATTTCATCTAGGAGTCAACAAAGCTTAAACAAATCAAAGAAACCACACAGATTGAATCTGGATCCTCATCGACACTGTTTTTTTTATATTAGACTTCGGAGAGCTTGCCATGAATGGTTAGCTTATAGGAGGCTCTTGTGTCTTCAAAATTTTTTCCTCCGAAGAATACCTCAAGGAACATAGCCATTACCACAATTCCTAGGTGGTACTACATAGAATACGAAGTTATTACCATGCAGGTGGTGAAATATTGGATAAGGATATCATTGTTTATTATCTTGAGAGTATTGCCATGAACTTTAACCTCAGCAGAATCCGAATAGGATAATATCACTGCAAGCCACTTACTATTAAATTTTTGAAAAAATTTTATTTGAAGAACAGCACTTCATGACCTCTTTGACCAACTTGGGCCATTAATGACATTTATACATTGTTTGCAAACCTTTCAAATCATTATTTATTATTGTTTGTTGACATTAGACAACGGGAAAAAGAAAGCAGGAAGATTAAAAAACATAACAAAAACCAAAACATTTCGTTTCAAATATTGTGTGATTCTTGATTAATATATGCCTCTTGAAAACTATAGCATATGTATATATATATGCTGCTAAATCTAAAGATTAGCGTTTAACTTGGAATGGTAATAAAGTGAAGGAAGATATTGGTTGGGAGATAAACAAAACTGAAGCCCATGCTTCACAGGATCCAATCCGAAAAACTCTAGACCAACCAAGACCAGCTGACACAGATAGTACAATAAAAAACGTTAAAGAGGAGTGGACTATATCCCTAAAGTGCATTCGATTGGAACTATGCTTTTGATAACTTAGATCATTTTGGAAAATTTTCATTAATAACATTAGGCATCAATAT
Organism: Wollemia nobilis; assembly: GCA_028583015.1. Classification (NCBI taxonomy): domain Eukaryota; kingdom Viridiplantae; phylum Streptophyta; class Pinopsida; order Araucariales; family Araucariaceae; genus Wollemia; species Wollemia nobilis. Next base: position 2,477 of record JAQPPZ010000013.1, read on the forward strand.
AGCGGTCCTTGTGATAAAGCAAATTAGTAATATTCAAGCAGCCATGGAACGTATCTTTTGGTGTGCACACCTAATCACTGTATTTTATTAATACAGAAAGTGATAAAGCTGGACTACATTCAATGGACCATGGTCACTGGACTTAAAATATTTCCAAAACAATGGTTTCCAACATATAAGAACCTAATATTGAATACCTAAATCATTTCCATGATAAACACTTCAACATTGCTTTTACCAAACTGTTAGTCAATATACTTAAGTGACAAAAACTTTTTGGTGATAAACGTAATTTTCCAACACAATCTAGAATTCATTTAATACAACCAAATTCTTGTAACACCTTTCCACAACAGTTCTTACAATGTGATATGCATCTAATATGCTATCATCATGTATGCAGTCCCAACATTCAATTACCTGAGGGACCAATGTTGAGCGACTAGTAATTTGAAGCCATGGTGATGACCAATTAGCTTTCGCATGGACGATGCGATCCTCCGATCCCTCATTGCAATTGTTACAGGAGATATGCATAATCATGTGCAAGTTCCATAGTTGTGGCAACCATATACCTAAACATTTCCCCATGCCCATCCTGCCTATATAAGATCTAAGATGCCATGTTTATACGTTTTTAAGATGCTTCCTCTTGATATATCACACGGTGACTTTTCTTATAAAGAGCTATTCCCAAAAAGTTGATGGAATAACATTGAAATGATACTATAATTTTCCACTCATTGCACGAGAAACGAAGAAATAGCCGAATCTTTGCCATCAATTTGATACCTACATGAGGAGGTATGTCTTATTGAAAATTTATACAACAAAGAACTAGAACAAGATGAATTAACGATGATTTCTTGACTATATGGAAATTTTATTCTGAGAAAGCTGCGGTTTGTACTATTATAAGGGAAATGTTAGACGTTTTCTCAATAATTTATACATTAATATCTTATGAGTTATCAAGCGCTGCTTTAACTATCTTGAGTCAAGCTGGATTTAGCTAGAATAGTGAAGATATCATTGGAGGACCTTTGGAAGAAGGATGGTGGAAAACATCCCCAAATCAATATAAAAATAAACAAATTTATGGTGAAAATTAGCGGTAGATGTACTATTCATTGTAAAACAACCAGCAAAATTTATATTAAACCTCATTATTATCATGAAAATTTATAAGATTAGATCATTCATTATCGCTATTTTTATAATTTACTAAGGAAAGGGGTTTGGTTCTAATTACATTCTCTGAGGGCACGGTCAATATATATGATCTTGGTGACCACACTATGGTTTCATAGAGGACATGGACATCCTACGCGCTTGTGAAAGTTTAAACCTTGAAAGTAAGTACAACCGTGTACCTTAAGAATGAGGTGTGTTGAAACTCAACAAAATGCTCCTAATAACAACTCAAAATGTTCTCAAGTCAAATAAGTACAATTAATAATTCGACACTTAACAACATCGCCAAAGGCCTTGGTAAAGAGCACGCTAATCAAGTGAACAGTGTAATATTTCCTCCTCCTATTAAATTCTAAGACTATTAAGCGTATGACCTATTAGATCTCAAATGTGTAATATACGGCGTCAGCTTGAGCCCCCTACATAATTTTAAACTCCGATCATAGTATTGTGAATGGATATCTTTGAAAGTGAGTGGACATCCTTCGACCAATTGAATGGATGCGAAAGCAGATGGGATCCTGTTCATTACATCCACGGTTTTATGGTTCTGAAAGCGAATGAGATCCTATTATTATCAGTTCTTCTGGTTCTGGAACCTTATGAAGGTGCTGCCGACTTTTCTTCTAATCGTTCCTCTAATGGTGACCCATGATATGGCAGGGTGGTTCAAGCATCTTCAATATAACGACGTGACAATTACATTGAGTCATTATAAAACCAACAGGCTCAAATTCTCAACAAGGATCTGATGAATGATGGTTAAATACATTTGTTTGAAATTACAATAAGGAAGTCGGTATTTTTTAGTATTCATTTTTTCATTATACAATGTTAATGACAATTATCGTCTTCATTAATTTTCATATGGATTTGTTCAGATCTTCTCACTACCATGAGATGGAGTTAATTAACACATTAATGTAAATGATGGTACTATCAAAGATATTCTTTCAAACCCATGCGCTTAATCTCATCATAGAAGTTAATTGTAATGACATTGGATAATTTATTCCACAACTTACTGGGATTATGAGATGATAATTTTATATATTATTGCTCTAATTGGATATATGGTTATTAAAGAGAATGTTTGATGATAATGGTTCATCTCTAAACATATGTACTTTGACACCTAGCTTGCTTTGAAGTGATGAAATGACCAGCACGGTGTGAAGCCTTCAATGACAAAACACCCAGAAACATATGCGATTTATTACATGCCATGCAATTTGAGTCTGAGGCATAGGTGTAAAGCGTGTTTGCCCCAGCATTGCCACATTATGCAATATGGTCTATCCTTGGATCAATGCAATGGGCTATCCCATCAACTTTACACAATGTATTGGTTTCATTTAAAAATCAGTTATACCTACTTACGGGGTAATCCTAGACCACCCCCAATATATGTGCTTTAGCGAAGAACTTGTTGATTTTGATTTTGCCTGCTCATCATCCACATCCTAATTCATATTTTTTCATCTAAAACGTGACCCATAAACTTTACCTATTTTTTCTCCATTATTCACCTCTTATATAGATCCACAATATTCGTGGGCTTAAAATTCTAGAACTTAAAAGATCTTTAGTCCCCTTCAATCTTCATGTTCTCACTATAGTTCAAAACCTATGATACATTATTAACACTTTTCCATTATCAACATCTATCATACCCATCCGAATGTAGATAGTCCTTCTACATCTGTGCTCTTTCTGGTAAACTTTACAAATTATGCACAATCTGTATCAAAAATGCTTTCACTTTAGGGTTGATTGCCAGTATTTGTCTCATAATGCTTTTGAGCCTCCAAACCATGAGAATCTTACCATTGCAGAGTTGTGCCTTCATTTATAAAGGATATGGTGAGGAAGAATATCGGAATATCGCTCGTAAAATGGATATTATAATTGTTATTTTACTAATGGAGGTATATTAAAGCTAAATCCATAATACTTAAAATGGGATATAAAGACGAAGGCTTAGGACCTTTCCAAAATGGCATGAAAAAGAACCTTTCCGGTGGAGTTGCGTGGCTTTTTCCCCTTTATAGTGCGAACCTATTTTTTATAGTAAAGGTCATTCACCCCCTTTTGAAGATGATAATCATAACTCAGCATATTCTCCCAGAATTATTTGGATGGGCGTGATAATTGCCTCTAAAAAATCATCCATTTACATGTATTTTCTATCCACCGGCTTACCTGGTTTGAATTACTGAATACAGTGATGAGTTGGAAGAATACTCTTTTGATCTCTCCGTTAAAAGAAATTCTACAATGGTTTTGTTTTGGTGGTTCTATACCAACTATAGCCCAACTTGGAGCCACTAATTTTCAAGATAGAATTATCCAACTTAACCCTTGAAATAATTACAATAATTGGGCATCTCAACCACAACCCCTAATTTCGAAGAAGATCTCACATGGAAAAATTCGCGTATTCGAGCTGTATTGCATTGAGATAATCCTCACATAAGTAATATTAGGTGGGAAATTAAGTCAAGAAAAACAAGAGCAATACAATGCATTTCCTTAAAGAATATGAAGATATCTTACATTATTGAACATCAAAGGATATGCATGTCAAGACCCCTTCTTTAATCGTACATCTCAGTAGTCCATTTTGAATCATTAAACTGTTAAACAAAAACTTGAAAAATACGTCCCAAAGTATTACTAGTCAAGGGAGTTAAAAACTCACGAAATGTTATTTTTATACAAGCTATGCAATTATTTTTGGTGGATCTTGATATGGTTCCGATACGCCGAAAAAGCCACCAAAGTTAGGGTTCCCATGATTTTAGATATGTAATATTGCCTTACCTAAGATGGTTTCTCTTCCAAACATGGATCAAATTATGGGTGACACTACTGCCGAAGGTAGGATGATGTCCTTAATGGATGGATTAACCGGTTGTAATGGGATAAGATGGCTCTAAAAATTGAGCTAAAACAACCTTTACCTTAAAGGTACTTTTTATTGAAAGTGATGTGATTGGCAAAAACTAGGTACAACCTATGATGGCTTCTGAATTATATTTTCATGATATGATGCATGATATCACTACTATGATTATGTATGATATTATAGCTGCGCTCTAACAATAGAATAATCATTAATTGAATTTAAAGAAAGATTTTAATAAAGTTAAGAAGAATATCTTATTAAATTAAATCTAGTAAATGCATATTAGAGTTAAGTTAAGTAAACTATGGAAATTGCCCTCCGTTTCTTTCGTGTTATCAAGGTCAGCCCTCTCAGTTATGGCTATCAACACGATATGTCTACACCTACCAATATATCTGAATTACAAAGTTTACAAAGGTAAGCTTAAGCTATTAATTTATTCGTGATGATTTGTGGAAAAAACTTACAATTCCCTTTCTTGAATCCTAAGAAAGGATGCTCCCACTTTAATTGGGATATTGAATGCCAAAGAAGCTTTTGAACCTCCAAACAGTATCCTTTTTTTGGTGCTTTACCACCTGAACGATACTTCATTTCTCATAACCTATTTAAGCTTGATTTTTGCCTTGGGTGTATTAGCTAAAACAAGTGATATGAAGAAGCGATACTATTATTATATTAGCCAGACGCTATTAAATATGATTATGAACCATCTGCAAAGGCATTGAAAAACTATATCTATGGTCATATTTTCTACACAAAATTATGTCATTATATGCTTGGTTTTTAAACTTATGTCATCACTAAATACATTAGTCCTTGAAGGTATCTCATGGGTAAACCTTTTTTGCTGACGATGCATGGTAAGTAGATTTATTATTCTGTGGTGACTTTTGCATCACATTCATAGGACGAAAAATGCCCAGCCGAGTCAAATCATAGCGAGATCAAACTGTTGATTACCTTAGAATCTACCTTCCTCATCATTAATTCCCTAACAAATACCTTATTCAAAGCGGATATAATGAACAATGGTCACCTTATTCGCTGATGAAGCCCGATGCATGAAGTGGGGCTGGTGTGGTATTATTTTAATATCCCACAAAAACACATCATTCTCATCACTTAAATTATTGTTGTGCACCAACAACATTGTTGAATATGATCTCTGATTATTGGTTTAAGAGCTGCCGATGCTAAAATTTAACATCTATTAGTTTTTGGTAGTTATAAACTTCTATCATAAGATGAAATTATTGGAGTTTATCATACAAATACGATAAAGTATGCCTCTCGTCTCCTGTTTCCCCAGTATCGTTCTCTACTTTGATCAAGTTACCTTAGAATCCTGTTCATGAATAAAACCATCATTGGTCCTATAGCCCCATCGACGTTATCTCTCTATATCCAGAGTTAGATGACGATATGCCATCATTGTTCGCCGACTTCCAGCACCTACACCTTCAAATAATTCATACTTAGAACATTTGGATGTATTTATAATCAATGTAACTATTCCCCGTTCTGGTAGTACAAATATATTGGTTTTCTTCAAAATGGACTTTCCTCAATTCTAATAAAAACCAGCGTGGATATTCGTGGGCGAAGCAGAAGTCAATTTATAATAATTGGCATCGATACATATGGAGATATTTTGAAGGTATCTCGCCTTAGATGTTTGGATTTGGCGAACTAAATCAGCCTTAGGTAGAGCTTGGTGGATCTTGTGGATGACACTTTAGTGATGATGTATTCAAAAGCTCCTTAGGATGATTAAACGCAGCTATCATGGAGAATGATCCACGCGATTATGGCAGCTGCCGTTACAACAAGTGGAAACATCTTGACCTTATCCCTTTTATAAGAGTTGTGAGCTATTTATCTCATAGCACTGAAATAGGGCTTAGACATTATTAACCAAAATCAATCTGCTCATCATTAGACACAATTCATCATACTTATACGAGTATTTCTGCATTAGTTGAAGCTATGCCTTTAACCTACACTAGTAACTATGAAATCTCTAAATTTATTTTTAGTTAAATCATTTGTAGGTTGAAATTTTCCCAAATCTCTCCTAAGTAAAATTAAAACTTGTTTTAAAAATAAATATATCTAGAAATTATACAAAAAATATAAGATTTCTTATCGTTTAATCCCACTCCCTATTATCACCGAGGTAATGGTCAAGCGAAGCATCTGTAAAGCATAATAAAAATTCAAAATATTGGTCAATAAATCAGCGTGGTTGGCACATTAGGTTATATCCATTATGGGCCTATCAAGACTGGTGTTCGATTTGCTGGAACTTCACCTTTTGTTTTGGTTTATGGTGTTGAGTGTTTTCCCTTTGAATTAAAGTTCCTTCTTTGGATATATTAGCAAGATAGGTATGAGTAGATATTGAGTTTTAGCCCAGACTAAATTGATTTTGAACTCCTAGATGAAATGCATTAATGCTTTGAAGAACATCTCCGTGCCCTACCAAAACAAGCTTAAAGATCATATACTAAAAAGTTAATCATAAATCCTTTGAGATAAAGCGACCTTATTTAAAAATAAAATCAATAATAATGCAACTAAAGACCTTAAGGTAAATTTAGTGGTAAGGGGCTTAGGCCACTTCATTATCAACATGCTAAATTTGGTCGAGGAGCATATAAATTATCTACCTTAGATGGTAAAGAACCCCCGAACCACGAACATTTTGCATCTTAAACATTACTGTTAATAACAAAAATTAGTCATTCATCATTTTATACATATTTTGAATGTTGTCTTATTTTAAAAATATATCAAAGCTATTTTTAAAAACAAAAACAAACAAAAACTAATAAAAATAAAAGCAGTAATATTCTTGACTCTTTTGAAACTAAAACAAAATAAAAAAGAAGAAAGAGAGTCATCATTTTCAAACCTCAAAAAATTGTTTGTATATGTTTTATTTACCACAAATGTTGTAGGTTATATATTTCAAATTAACTTTGGATAGAACATAGCATTTATTTGAATCCTCCTTTCCACAAACACAAAATAAATATCTTGATTTTTATAAGCATGATTACTAATCTCTCTTATCAAAGTCCACAAAAATTCAATTAAATAAAGTTTTAGTACAAAGAATTGATCTTATTATTTACTTAAACAAGCACATCCTTTTTCTACAATTAAATGAATTATATTTATAATATCCTTACTATACTCTGAGGTAAGTGGTTCTTGAGCAAAAAGTTTCCCACTTCTATCCTACTCATGCACATAGTCTGGAATCTTTGAGGTGCTTAAAAAGAAAAACTCACCCCTACCCAAAATAAAAATCCCTGCTTATCTACAGCCTAAATCAAGCAAACATGCCTAACTTTAGGAAGAAAGCCGATTCAATAAAAGAAAAAGAAAAATGTTATTTTATATCATTCACAATGATGTTTCAAGCATTATTTCAAAAATCAAGCAAGAAAAAGAAAAGAAAAAGCAAAAGAAAGCAAAAGCAAAAGCAATACAGTCCCTCTACCTTTGAATAGAAAGATGGTTGATGAGCTTGAATCACAAATTCTCAATTATTTACCAAGCTTTTATGAGTAAAGCCCTGCAGGTGGTTTGTCTATGTGCTTAACCTTGGGTAACTCTTATAATGGCATTGGCCTCACATTAGCGACCTTCTTTATAGGACTGCTGCCTTATGGATTAGCTAGCTCTTGATAATCCAGCTTGCCAAGTAATTCCCTGGTGTGGTTATATGTACATCTAAATCATGGTTAATGAACACTTAACTGGTTCGACTAATCCATACATATATCATATTATCTTGCTCCATTTAGTAAACAAACATAGTAAAATTCCACACACATTTGTATTTTAGAAATTTTGTCACTTATCATTATGAGTAATCCAGATTGAAAATGAACTCACATATACACCCCGCTTCGATTCATATCAATCTATTTGTCTTTAAGATACTTTTTGAAATTTTTTCTAAGTTTGATAAATTCATTTTTCTTCTTTAAAAGTCGATTTATTTGATATAAATTAAACTACGCCCATAATCAAAATCAAAATTTCTTAAACCACTTTAGTAAAGCGCATATTATATATTATGCGACTTTACATGACGATAGTATAGTTCAAGCTAAAATTGGAATTTTATGACCTGCTTGTAAATTATCATACTTGTATTTTACTGTTTAATTTTCAAAATTCAAAAATCAACCATGCAATAAAACAATCTATTTTCTTCTTTTATTTTCGCGATGATGGTATAATTCTATACCTAAATATTCTATACCCTAAGCGCCAAACCATTGTATCAATTTTTATTCCCCATTTATTTAAAAAACAAAAAAAGTCATATGACTTAAATCATTATATTCTACAATTGTATCTAAAACAAACAAACACCTATCACTATTTCATGTCATTATGTCAATTTATGCAAATTTGCAACCATGGTATAAATTTTAAGCAAGTTACCAACATTTTATCCCACTTAAAGATTTATGCCTAGCAAAAATCATTTACAATATTTCACTTTAACATTTTCATGAAAAATTCTAAAAACAAAATCATCATCATCATGTTTGCATCATTACGCAAAGTCTTGAGCAGGTCTCTTCAAGCACCATTTCTACTTTTAGCAATATTTTTATTCTGGATTAGCTTGGCAGCCAAGTAGCGCGACTACTTAGAGTAGTCTATAACAACGACAATGTCTTTGAAATTTGTGTTAAAGTCCCTTTTTATTACATATCAAATTATTCCCTCCCATAACAACCAATTTTGCTTTATTGATTCTTCATTTAAATTTTTAAAGCGCGGCATTTCCAACATGATTGCACAAACATAATTACATGAATCATTAAAATCAATTACACTTCAAACATTAAAGCACCATAAAAACATATAAACAAGGCGTGTTATCGCAAGACAAGTCATGTGATCAAAAAATATCTCATCTATATATATCAAATATGTGTACATCATCTCAAAAATAGTTGTTGTACAATCTACATCTTGGCATATTCAATCCTCTCAATCATATATC